>JAZHYW010064267.1:0-46184 GCA_037355805.1 Ixodes ricinus
CTTTGTTTCGTTTCCCACGCAGGGCCAAGTGAAGTGACCGACCTGGGGGTGAACGTGGTGAACAGCACATCGTTTGAGATCACGTGGGAGGCACCAAGCGACCCGAACGGACCCTTGAGTGGGTCCCAACTCACCTGGTGGAAGACATCGGAAACCCCGTCCCTCGACGTCCAAGAAAGACTCAACAACAAAACCGTTCTGCTTTCCACGATGCTAGAAGCTTTCTCCTTGTTGAACTGGATACGTACACAACTTACGTTATCGAAGTCGTGGCGATCAACGTGGTAGAGAGCACCACTTGGAGAGGCGTCGCCACCCGAGTGAAGAGAACGACGGATCCGTCGCCTAGCCCTCAACCCTCAGATCTTTCGATCGAACGAATCAATGTACATTTAAGTTCGTGCGACATCAGTCTGCGCTGGGGTCCCCCAACGGAACTCTCGACGCGCCGATTCAAGGATATCTTGTTCGCTTGTGCCAGGTCCAGAACGAAACTAAGTGTTTCACCCAAAACACGACAGACAAAGAGTTCAGTATCATCTTCGAAGGCGTGAACACTTTCACCGAGTATTATGCGGAGGTTAGGGCCTACATCCGACACGAAACAAGAATCATCGTAGGCAAAGCTGCCGGTACTTCCATCACGGTTGACCCAGGAACCATACCGACCGTCGATAACGTAAATGTTGCAGGATTTAACCAAAGCTTTGTAAGAGTTTCTTGGAATGAGGTTAATGGTCTGAGGGACGTCAGGTATGCCTACAACGTGAGAGTTTACCTGGTGTTGAATCAGACGATGATAAGGCAAGATTATGTTGAGGATACAGAGTGGGTGTCTTCAGACCTCACTCAGCGGATCAACTACACTATTACGGTGGCTGTCTGCATCCTGCGTGACCACGACGAGCAGTGTGGAGAAGCTACTGCAAAGGACTTCACTCCATCCGGTGTGGGTGAGTCAAGTTCCTTCGTATTCGGTCGACACCACCTAGAGTTTTAAAACTTCGAACAGTCCTCCACGTAACATTATCAGACTCGGATGACGCCAGCTCAGCAATTGGGTCCAAACCCAACACCGAGCGTACTTTCTTTCAGCGGATTGACCGGTACAGGGTGCCCAGCCGAATGCTGACGCGGCGTTCGTTTTAAATGTAAACGTCAGCACTCGATCTCATTGTCGAGACGTCTAAGTGCTATAATGGCTGATTGTCCTAGATGATGTTGGTCCGGCGCGTTCTCAGAACCTCCTGAGTCGATACCACATTGCGATGGACTCGAAGCATCAATTATTGGTACTATATTAATTATTTTCACCGTCCGAAACGACGAAGATTATCAAGCTCCAACAAACACGCAATCTCAGTGGCAAAAATGAGTTCACCCCTTTTTACAATGAGACCGCATTTGCAGTCAAGATATGATACACATCACCACTCGACACTCGAAGCGATTAAATGAAGACACCGTGACGGGTGTTCTTTCAGTACAGCACAGTGCCGCTCCATTCAAGAGCACTTAAAAACATTTAATTGTGAAAAAAAAAGATTTTCGGGCTGTGGAATTTTAATTTTAGCGATATATATTTTTGAGCTGCGTTAGTCCGGAAATATGCGGGTAGCTCGCGGACAAAATGAAAAAGACCAGGCAAGCACGTGACTCCAAAGGCCTCCAGTACTATCAACGCAAGAAAGCTGAGTTATTCGATCGGGGTTATTGCGTGAATTCGAGCGGTATTTCAGCCGCTGTTCGATTTTCGTCGTTACTCCCCACTTGATCAGCAAGCACGCTAGTGCTGAGTCAACACCGGTAGGAGAAGTGCCTGTAACTGAAAGTAATAATTAAAAAAAGCTTATTGTAATTTATTCCTGCAAGCTTATTTTCAAACGCCCCAAACCTTATCGCTCAACCTGCCGACCCGGTATATTCAGCCACGCTCGATTTTGCATTTAATTGCAGAACGCCTCTATATTCGGCGTATTCAGCATTAACTCGGCGACAGCTGGTCAAGTGGGGAGTGACGCGACGATAAGAATTGAACAGCCGCTGAAGCCCCGATAATGGTCGAGCTTTCTTCTGATAGGTAGCGCGGCGACCTTGTAAGCCACGATCTAGACTGGGATTTTTCGTATCATCCGCGACTGCATATTGCGTGTACTGCAGGTGTATGACTGTGAACGTGTATGTACTGCCAATATCATAGGTACTGTGGATGTACTACTGTAGATAGATGCTGTGGGCGGCTTTAGTGAGGGTATACGAGTTCTGCATAACGTAATTAGCTTAAAGCGTGTGTAGAGATTAACATGGCATACGAAGATCATGTCCGTATTACGCGTGCAGAATATGTATAATATGATATTTAAAATAATGATTCCATATGCTTTGTGCCATTAATATGTCAAATAAGCGATATTTTATGATAAAAATGTCTGTCTGATCTTTCTCTTTATTTCAATACTTTTTTTTTACGCCAAAGAATTTGTTTTACTAGTAAAGAAGTTACTTCTGACAAACTCTTGTGAACTTAAAGAGTAATCTGACATTGCAGGAATAGTGAGAGCAGATTAGGAAGCTGTTTAGAGTACTCTTTCTTGAGTTTAGCTACTAATATTACACCCTTTTTGTTTTTTCGTCTTCACGCGCCACAGACCATAAGGAACTAATTGGTATTCAAGCAAGCGTGGTCAACAGCACAGCGATTCAAGTCACATGGAACAGCCCCAAGGACCCAAGAGGGAAGGTAGAAGACTATCGAATCATGTGGTGGAAGACGGGAGAAACCTCTACTAGCGGGACTGGCGTGATGGTTCCAGGGGACGCCGAGACATTCATCATATCCGAGTTAGATTCCTATGAATCTTACATCATCCAGATTACTAGCACCAATGGAGATGTCCTTGGAGTTGTGTCGGGAGTTAAGACAGACCCTTCACCTAGTCCTCGGCCGACCGGACTGGTTCTCAAGACAGTCGAAGTAGGCGTGCTGATCAGCAAAAGTCGCTGTCAGTTGGGACGCTCCCAGTGTAGTCAAAGGCCCCGAAATCGAAGGTTACATCGTCGTCACTTTGTCCCACTGAAGACAGCGAGACTGCCCTGGACGAGTCTAGTTGCCAGACAAAGAACGTGTCTGCCGAAAACATGGCCGTCGAGTTTGAAGACCTTGAGAAGCTTTGCCGATTACGTCGTTGAAGTTCGAGCTTACGTGACGTACAAAGGTCGACTCATTGAAGGGAAATCTACCACCGCCGATATGAGCACAAGTCCCTCATCCATACCAACCGTCCGCAATTTGGAGCTTACGGTCTTGAACTCCAATATGGTGCGAGTCACGTGGGGCGAGCCGATCGGCCTTGAGCATTACCAGGTCGTCTATAACGTCAGGGTCTACTTAAGCGGCAGTGAGAAGGCAATTGTGCAGCTAGACGTCAACGAGACGGAAACAACATTGACTGAATTGGCCCATTTAACTAACTACACCGTTCGGGTATTCGTCTGCCTGGTGAGGACGGCGAAGAGACAATGCGGCGAACCAGGATCGAACGACATCCAGACACTGGCCGGTAAGTCTTACATCCTTTGGACAGTTCAGATTGAACTTTCTGGAGGACGATTATTCTGAGGCACGTAATGTTATTAGATAAATTGGGGAAGCGAACAGAGCCTATATGATTCGTAGTGGCTATAAAAGTATACAAGGTAATTGGGTAACATAACTTAACAACTTTAGTAGAGAATATTTTACTGGAATGCCTGAATATGTATTTTTACTCGGAATGAGTTAAATAAAACTTATCTCTTGCCTTTTTAAGCCAACCATGAAAGATCGAACGCAAACAGCAAACACACTAAAAAGCAAAATCGTACTTTTCAAATGGCACTCATTTTGGCTCACAAGAGCATCCGTAGAAAGATGTTCCTGCCAACTCCGTTTTCATTTATTTGTTTCCACATTCCCCTTTCCCGTACAGATCCCAGAGAGCCAAGGAACGTTCGCGTTCACGTGATCAACAGCACGTCGTTGACCGTAACCTGGGACACGCCTGAGTTCCTCAAGCGGACCAGAGGAAGGCTACCAGATCACATGGTGGCGCGCCGGCGCCACTTCGGACGACACCACCCAAAGCCTCAACGGCACGACGTTCGTTCCCCCAGACTCCGGTGTCTTCATAATAACTGACCTGGAACCATACGAACACTACGTCGTCCAGGTCGCCAGAGGAAATGGAGACCAAAGCGGCGCCTGGGAGGAGAGAGGAATCCGCGTCGCTGGCCTCACAGACCCCGAGCCAAGTCCTCAGCCCTCGGGGCTCACCTTCCAAGCCATCAGCGCAAGCTCCAAAACGTCTACAGTAACCGTTACCTGGAACCCCGCGCACCAGACCTCCGGTCCCCCAATCCAAGGATATGTGGTTACCATCTGCCCTGCTCAAGACGACAGCGAACGTTCACTCGAATCTGGTTGTAGCTCGAGAAACACATCTGCTGCTGAACTGACCGCGGTATTCGAAGACCTCAAGAAGTTCACCGATTACGACGTGGAAATCTGGGCCTACGTTGAACATGATGGCCGCATCATCAAGGGCGATGTGGCTACAAGAACGCTCAGCACGGATCCGCCAGACATCCCAGCCGTGGACAAATTGAATCTGTCGGTGTCGAACAAGAGTGTAGCCCACGTCACCTGGAGCAGGCCTGCGGGTCTTGACGAGTACAGGGTCGCGTACAACGTGAAGCTACTCTCGAAGACCAGCGGTGAAAAAGTTTTCGAAGTCATCGTCAACGAGACACAAGTGACTTTCTCCAATCTTACCTATCGGACGGATTTCACCGTACAAGTTGTAGTTTGTATTGTGAGAACGTCACGGCGAAGCTGTGGAGGCTCGGGCAGCGTTGACTTCCAGACTTCAGATGGTGAGTTTTGCAAATTTAATTATTATTACTGAGGCTGTTCACGTGACGCAGAATTGCAAAGACCAAAAGTCTTTACGTCCATTAAATCGACGTCTTATGAAATTAAAAAGAAAATCGGAAGAAACGGAAACAAGAGGTAAAGGCAGAAGCGAAAAAATGACCGCATCTCCACGTGGTGAATGATGTTGATTGGGGCGAAGCTCTGGTGGTGCTGATGATACTGATTTTGTTCATAGGTAGTGCTGATGGTGCTGATTTTTTTATTGCTCATAGGTAGTGCTGAGTTCCGGGTTGCGTTTCGACTTCATTATTACTGCTTTATGGTCGGTGAAATGCAGAGCCAGTGGTTCTTCTAGCGAATCAGCTTGGATCCGCTAGAAGCCGTGGGAACGCATCTCCACCGCTTAAGTCCACGGTCCATGTCAGAAAGAGAATGTGTGGTACGGAACGTGGTTATATACGCATTTGAGCATTTGACCGCAGCGCCCTCTCGTCTATAAACGTTGAGCCAATGCATGCAAAGTTTAACGCGATTATATACGCATTTGACCGCAGCGCCCTCTCCTGTATAGACGTTGAGCGGCTACATGCAACGTTTCATCCATGACATCCCCAGTTCTTGAGTTACTACCACAACTCAGAGCCCCTACTCGTCCCGCAGTCGTGGCCGAGTGGTTAAGGCGATGGACTAGAAATCCATTGGGGTCTCCCCGCACAGGTTCGGATCCTTTCGACAGCGCAAACATTTTTCCTTTTTTAAGAAGACAAATGGGATGGCAATCGATGTGAGCACGGACGCCGGACGGACGGACGGACGGACAAGGCTAGACCCTAAGGAGCTTCGCCCCTAAAACAAACCGGCGTGGGAATGCACTAAAACGTTTTACACCCTAAATGTTTAAATCAGCCTGTCTCAGGGTATTGCAGGAACGCCCTTAGATGGCTAGTGAACGAGAGCGCCGCTAAGATGCTGACGATCTAAGCAGCCCTCTACGGACAATTTTACGAGCAACAAGTTTACGAGCACCAAACACCTTATGCAGTTTTTAAATGCACAAAAACGGCCAACACAGATGCAGTATATACTGCACGAGAGAGGAATCACGAATCTGCTGACGGCTCCACAGTCTTATATACTCGACAATTTGAAGAGAATTATTCGCAGGTGACCGTTTCCGCAATTACGAAGGTTACAAGTACGTGTCTTTGTTCTTGTAAATAAATCACATGAAGCATATGTCTAATTCTAAGGAATGTATCTCCGAGAAAAGCGAATTGGTACAAGCAAAACCTATTCGACGCAGTGACTAAGAAAACATCCGGTGTGGCTGTTTTTGAAAGGCGAACACACCCACCATAAAGGTCGTCCGCCTCACTTTACTGGAACACTTTTTCACACCCTTTTTACATCCTTCAAAATTTATAGTGTGTTCCCTGCAACCGTACCTTATTTTGCGACTAAAATTGATGTATCGCTTTAATAAGGGTGCTGAAAGAATATAGCTGTGAGTGTAAGTCTCTGGAACAGGTTTTAGTGTGAACCATCTTGTCAAAGTTGGCAAAGTGGGCAGCCTCAACCGCCCTTCCAGGTTCTGGAATATTATATTCAATACCGAAATATTGACAAGAATTGGATTAAACTAAAGTGGACAGAGTAAATTGGAGAAAAGAAAAATTATATGTGCCTCTTTCGGCAGTTGCTCATGATCCATGGTATTATATTCGGATAGTAAATGTAGGGACTTCACTTTGTTTAAGAGTAGTCTAATACTGGCGAGGCTCGAGGGGATTGAGATGTTTAAGATGTTTGATAGTCAAACTGCCACCCTAAGACACAATCTAAATCAAAAATATTAATCTGGCAAAATTTCTTTTATTCCTGTAAGCATAATCATCAGAAGAAGCCTAAGGTTCATAGTGGTATACAATAAGTGCATAACATAATCGCAAGTAACATAGATCAAGCAGTTTAAGAGACGTGGTATACGCGCTAAATAAGAATGATGGTTCAATGCAATGCCTGACTGTTTTTTTTTCTTATATTAATTTTATTTTACATAAAATTTATGAGAGCTCGTATGCATATACACTTCTGAAATATAATGAACACACACAAAAATATTCATAACTACTGTTTGTAAATTGTGACAAACACAACGTCTCACGTGTTCCCTGATTTGTTTTTCACATTTCTCTTACCCGTACAGATCCTAGAGAACCGAAGAACGTTCGCGTTCACGTGATCAACAGCACGTCAATGACCGTTACCTGGGATACACCGGATCCCTCAGGCGAACCAGAGGAAGGCTACCAGATCACTTGGTGGCACGCCGGCACCACTTCGGACGACACTACCCGAAGCCCCAACGGCACGAAGTTCGTTGCCGCAAACTCCGGTGTCTTTATAATAACTGACTTGGAGCCATACGAACACTACGTCGTCCAGGTCGCCAGAGGAAATGGAGACCAAAGCAGCGCCTGGGGGAGAAAGGAGTCCGCGTCGCTGGCCTCACAGACCCCGAACCAAGTCCTCAACCCTCGGGGCTCACCTTCCAAGCCATCAGCGCAAGCTCCAAAACGTCTACAGTAACCGTTACCTGGAACCCCGCGCACCAGACCTCCGGTCCCCCAATCCAAGGATATGTGATTACCATCTGCCCTGTTCAAGACGACAGCGAACGTTCACTCGAATCTGGTTGTAGCTCGAGAAATACATCTGCTGCTGAACTGACCGCGGTATTCGAAGACCTCAAGAAGTTCACCGATTACGACGTGGAAATCTGGGCCTACGTTGAACATGATGGCCGCATCATCAAGGGCGATGTGGCCACAAAAACGCTCAGCACGGATTCACCAGACATCCCAGCCGTGGACGACTTGAATCTGTCGCTGTCGAACCAGAGTGTAGCCCACGTGACCTGGAGTAGGCCTGGGGGTCTTGAGGAGTACAGGGTCGTGTACAACGTGAAGGTGCTCTTGAAGACCAGCGGTGAAGAAGTCTTCGAAATAATTGTCAACGAGACCCAAGTGGTTTTGTCCAACCTGACCTATTGGACGGATTTCACCGTACGAGTTGTAGTTTGTATTGTGAGAACGGCACGGCGAAGCTGTGGAGGCTCGGGCAGCTTTGACTTCCGGACTCTTGGGGGTGAGTTTTCAGATTTAATAATTATTACAGAGGCTGTGCACAAAATATGAAATCGCAAAAAAAATCAAGTTTGTTTTGTAGTTGTGTTATAGTACTAAATAAATGTCGAGATAAATAAAAAGAGGGTGAAAGGCACAAGTGAAAAATAAGGGGCTGTAAGGCATCATGTTTAAGCCTTGTCAGCTTAAACATGATGCCTTACAGCCCCTTATTTTTCATTTCGTAATCGGTGAACTTCTATTAAAATAATATCCTTTATATTATAAGGTCGGTTCAGGATGTCCACCTTGTCGGTGGACATCCTGAACCGACCTTATAATATAAAGGATATTATTTTTAATAGAAAAGTATTAGGAACAAAATTGAAGGGAAGGAAAGATATTTTTCAATGTCTATTTCATGTCAATGTTTCCTGAGCCACAAAGTTTATTTGCTACCGAAGCAAATTATAAACAAAACTTGCTCGGGCATTTTTCTCCAGCTGCCAATACTGCATGACGTCATATTCCAATAAAGATGTGGAAGCTCGAGTTTAAATAGAAATAGTTTAGCATTGGCATGGACAAGGGGATTGGCACCTTGAAGTCAGGTGGTCCTGTAACCACAGTGTATGGATGATCAGGAATACTGATACAGCAGTGTTTTTAAGTTAAAATTGTCTGGTTTTTGTCCGACAGATCCACGAGAACCAAGCAACATTCGAGTCACAGTGATCAACAACACATCGCTAAGGGTCAGCTGGGACAAACCTAGCCTGTCTGATGAATCCGTGGAAGGATATCAAATTACGTGGTGGAAAGCAAATGAACACTCCAACATCACAAATCAAGACAACAAGACAACTTTCGTTTCTGCAGACGCCAACACGTTCATAATCACCGATCTGGAGCCGTACCAGAGGTACATCGTCCAAGTAGCGAGAGCTGACAGCTCCGCAAGTGGGACCGGAGTGACCACGGCAGGTCGCTCGGAAGGTGCGACGGACCCATCACCTAATCCACCACCAGGAGCACTTTCTCTCCATTCAACCGGTACCTTGTTCAGTTCATCAAACGTCACGGTCATGTGGGCACCTCCTCCGAACACTCACGGTCCCCCAGTTCAGGGCTACGTCGTCGTCATATGCCGCACTGACGAGGAAGCACCAAACCAGGAGACATCCAACTGCAAATCTACAAATACGACAGCCACAGCGTTGACGTTGCAAGGTCTAACAACATTCGCCGATTACACTGTGGAAATTCGAGCTTACGTCGTGCATAACGGCCGAATCATCGAGGGTACACCGAGGACAGCCAACGTCAGCACCGACCCGGACTTCGTACCCACCATCACCAACATTGCGCTTGACACTTCCAATGGTACTTTCGTGCACGCCACCTGGCAGAAGCCGGCTGGACTTGAAGGCTTCCAAGTTGTGTTCAACGTGACTGTCTACGAGACGACCAACGGAAGGGTGGTGCTGCTCCAAGACGTGAACGAGAGCGAGACGTACCTGACTGGCTTGAAACAGGGAGGCAATTACACCGTTGCCGTGTCTACGTGCCTTGTGCGACCAACCAGAAGGCGGTGTGGGGAGGCCAGCTCGACCGTCTTCCAGACAACACGAGCAGGTGAGGTTGTCAATAGTAGGTGATACAACCATCGAATGTTGTGTAAGAATTATTTGGGAGATCATCACTAAAATAAAAAGCGCGCAGAAAACAAGAACGAAAAAGAGAGGACCCGTACGACGGACTAGCGCTTACTCGCAACTGAAGTTTTATTAAGACTTGGGAAAACACGAAGATAGTTCCTTTCGCCGGCTGCATATGCGTCATTCAATTATTCCCCCTCCCCCTCCCAACCCCCCTACCGGGGCCGGTAAGCGCTGTCTGTACGTACGTGTTTTGCTCTTTTCCGTCCTTGCTTTTTCCGCGCTTTCTATATTATCATAAATTGCTACCAACTAGCCCAACTTTCAACCCTGCTGTATTTGGGAGACATTACATACCGTTGGAGGGACACTCGCATCGCCCACCTAACACTTTGAGGAGCTCCTGCATGTTTACTGCCCGACGATACACTTGGGGAGCATCAGTCATTGACTTTTTTGAATGAATTTAGCCAACGCAAAGGTCTGACATAGCAATCCAGGAGAATGGGTAAAAAAGAACGGACGACACAAAAATCCAATAGGCACGCATTCTTAGTAGCAAAGGGTGTCCACATATCTTGCCACGGGAACCTAATGGTTACCGCAGCATGGTACCGCTTCCGTTTTTGGTGGTTGAACTGGCAAACTGTAGACTACTGATTGGTGCCTAAAGTGCATTGCAAGATAATCTGGATGTAGGAGCTTCAGGGAGTGTAGTGTATAATTTCATAAAGCGTTCTGATCACTGTTCATCGCCTATCCCCTTCCTACGTTTTGTACTTCTATATCGAAGTTTAATAACGACGAATTTAGCAGAAATTTAAGTACGTCTAGTTCGATATCAATGCAATTTTAGCGCCTCACTTCTGTCCATCCGTCTATTGTTTTTGTGTTTTTTTTTTGCCCAGAAAGCTAATTTGACGAAGAAAACAATAAAATAAAGGAAAGCGCCTCTACATAAAACTGTTGTCTACGGTATGACACCGAGCCTAAAATGAGTGTGTGAAGCATTGCGCAATATATGTTCAATTATAGCAAATTAATTTTCCTTCAAAATACGTTTCCGACCTCATACTTTTCGAGCTTCCTCCTTAGACCACAGTGATCGTCTCTCCGGTTGATTGAATTTTTTTTAGATTCTATACCTCAGACTTACTGTCATTTCAACTGTTTCAAACTCTACTCCGGCGCATATTGTTTTTGTTCTGAAATAAAATAACGGCCACAGAGTTGTCCCTTGAACCGAAGCCTTAAACCTTGACCATTACGACAATATCTGCTCGGCAATCTGCAAAGATCAGCAATGCGGCTCTGCGTAAGAGCAACACACCAGTACACCTCTGACATTTCATTGGAGATGGACATTCGATTCGTTCTTCATATATAACCGGTCGCTCTTGACACGTTATTTTTGGGGTTCTTTAAAGCGTGACGCCCTTATAAACTCCGAAGGATTTCCCGCAGCCGTGCCCCACGTTGGACAGCCCGACGTCAAGAAGCTTGATTCGCGGCATTATTTTTTCTCGCCTTCCCAACGACAGGGTCTTCAAAGAAGCCGGCGGAGCTCAAAGTGAAGGCAGTCAACAGCTCGGCTTTGGCAGTCACGTGGCGACGACCAAAGCGTGACATTCAATCTTCACCAGACGGCTATCGAATTACCTGGCGGAAAGCAGACGCACCCGCGAGTGCAGAAGCGGAAGTGACGTATGCCAGCGGCAATGCCGAAAGCTTGGTCATTTCGAGTCTGGAGCCCTACCAGAAATATGTCGTAAATGTGTCCGGAATTAGTACCAGAAGCAGCCAGTCGGCGTATACCTTTTCAGCCGAAGGTCAAGGAGAGACGCATCCAGAACCATGCTCTCAACCTAAAGACCTCCTTATCGAGAGGGTCTTTGGAAACGAATCTTCATCTAAGATCATCGTTGAGTGGAGTCCGCCAGATGGCAAGGTCGACCCCCCAATCGATGGCTACCTCGTCGTTATCTGTCCTCTGGTAGTCGGCAAAAGTATCCGAGAGAAATCAAGTTGTCGGACAGCGAAGACGTCCCCGAATGAGGCCAAATCTGTTTTTGTAGAGGAGCCGGGATTCTCTGGATACGTTGTGGAAGTCAGGGCTTTCGTGGTGCACGATTGCGATACCATCGAAGGTGATGTTGCCATGAGTTTTCTTAACGTCGATGCGCCATCCCTTCCACGCGTTGACAGCTTAAAGGTTGTTCTCTTGAACTGGGACACTGTGAATGTCTCCTGGAGTCAGGCGACTGGTTCTGAGGATCGCACAGTCACTTACAAGGTGGTTCTTTTCCTGACTGAGCATGTCGGAGCATACTTAGAGCGTAAGATTAATGGGACACACACTACCATACAGGGGTTGCATCCTGCTACTAATTACACCATTCGCGTAACTGCCTGTTCCTTAAACGAGGGCGAAGGCGAGTGTGGAAAGAATGCTTCTGCTGTCTTCCGGACTCTCCCAAAAGGTTCGTTTACGGTCAATTCGATTGTTGATAGTTTTACCAATAGTCTAGGAGCGATAGCATATGTAAGCGATAGCAGGTTTTAAATATTGTCCTTCCCGATAATATTGACGATGCGGAGGATATAGGGTGTTCAATGTAAAGCAATATATATGCGTGTTCATACTTTTGTTTATTTGACTGATGGTATGAAAATCACGTCAGCGTTTGGCACCCAATTCCTGTCTTGCCGATTCATCAGATTTTGCAAGTTGCATCCGCACATGTCTTTCAGATATATATAGCGAACGTACCGAACATTTGACCTTACCGCTTTCGCTAAGCAATGTCATGCAGTTTCCTCGCGAAACAATGCATGGGATCTGTTTATCTACTTTGCGCTAGCATGGTTTTTAAGAATTTGTAGCTAATTCCTACTTTATTATGAAAGTCGGCCAAAAACTATTTTAGTCTCAACCTTACAAATATGCTGCACCTGTTTGCTTTACGTGCATAATTGTTTTGTACTGTACGTGTTCACTGGGCGACACTGTGAAAAGCAACATAGGCTCTTTTGTGCCTTTTTATCATTTAAATAATTAAGAACACCGATTGTTATTACCCTAGTTTATGCAGGATGAGCATATACTACCATGCTAATAGTTTTGATAACTGTCGTTTATATGTGATGGAAAAGCAAAACCACAACGATTGATTGTTCCTTCTAACTGTGTCGCGCTCGGTATCTGCATGTAGATGCCTCTAAGGCAAAGGGAGTGTAAGCTGTACCCAGTGGCGTCACAAAGGGGGGGGGGGGGGGGGCGTCCGGCGGGCCACGCGAGAGCGGGGGGGGGGGGGAGTCGTGGCGCCACGGGTGCCGCTGACCCTCATGACGCCACTGGCTGTACCATGCGTGGTGACGTGCAGAAAAATATGTTTTCAGAAAACAAACATTTTGTCTCTCCTTTGTCTCTTTTTCTTTCTTCCTATCACAGGTGCCGCTCTCACCAAGTTTCGAGGCTAAAGCTCTCAACAGCACGGCACTGCTGGTGAACTGGCAACGGGCGGGCGACCACGATGCACCATCAGGAGGCTACCGAATCACCTGGTGGAACTCGAAAAACGACACCGTACCAAGAACCTTGGTCGGAACAGTCACCGTACCCGGCGACGCCACAAACTTCACGATAACAGATCTGACACCTTTTGAGGCTTACTCCATAGAAATCGCCAATATCAACGGACAAGGTTCCGATGCGTGGGAGACCACAGCTGGAAAGGCAGAGGCCATGACAGATCCAGCCCCATACCCCAAACCATGGCGCGTCGCCGTAAAGGCTACGAGACTAAATACGACTACGTCGAGGGCCGTTGTGAGCTGGAACCCTCCGAATGGAACGTTCGATCCGCCGATGCAAGGTTTTACCCTCCGTGTCTGCCGTTTCGCGAACAAAACGGACATCGACGAGTCCAGCTGCACGACTTCGACGACCTCTTCGAACGAGACTAGGATAACCATCGAAGCACTGGATAACTTTGGAGAGTACCTCGTGGAGATACGAGCTTACGTCGAGCACGACGATCGAATCGTTCGAGGGCAGACGAGGACGTGCACTTTTCAGTACCGAAGCTCCTCCGATAGGAACTGTCCAGAGCCCTGGTTTCAGGGATCTCGCGGCAACTTCTGTGTACGTCTATTGGAAGGAGCCGGCCGATCTCGATCGGTTTGACGTCTCCTACAACGTCACCCTCTACGCGGACCCCTTCATGGAGGAGGAGAGGAGGCGGTGGGCGAACGGAACTGGGATTGTCCTGTCGAGTCTCAAGCCCTGGACCAACTACACCGTCGGGGTGTCCGCCTGTCTGATAGGAGCAACGAGGACCCAGTGTGGAAACTCCAGCCACGTCGAGTTTTCGACTCCGCCCTCTGGTAAGTTCAATACTCGCGTTTAATTTCGAAGAATAGGATATCGTGAAGTGCACACGTAGTTTCCCTATTATTTTTCGGTATGTTTGGCGTATTTTTAAATTACCTTTCGTAAACGATTGGTTTTCTTCACCGGAATACCCAAACACAAAAATGTGTCCCTGTCGCGTCCACGACTGGCAGAACTGACAGACAACGGGCAGGGCGTTTACTGTGTCTTAGCATGATGCTCATGCTTCAGTGATGTCTTATCGGCTAATGACGCATACTCATTGGATGCGGAACGATCATAAGATACTTAAAACTTGCCACGTTTCTTAAACTGTCAGTGGCTGCATTATAAGAGCCCCCACCCTTATATGCGTGCTGCACCGCGACACGCTCGAAACGGTAACCATTTGTCATTTTGCTAATCAGTTCAGCCACTGGGAAGGGAGAGAGAAATCGCTACTCAAAGGCCATGCAACCTACAGTGGCAAAAAAGGTGCCGACGCCTTTTGCCAGTGACACTAAATGGCAGTAGAAGCATATGGACATAGCCATGTCACCCTCATCACTGGCTCAAGTCAGTAACCGAGGACCGACGGTTCGTTTTCCAAGTGGGTCGAGATGCAGTATAAAGATGCAAGGTAACTTCTGAGCGTGTGCTGCGTCGGGTTCATAATTTTAACGTAACAGGCTTCAGGCCTCCCAGCTTACGAACACTTAAATTAGCTCACCAAGTCAACCCTTCCGAAGACGGTCAGTGCGAATGCTTTTGTTTCTTCAACTCGCAGTTGGGTACTTCAGGGAGTTTAACGAAACCGACTAAATCATAACAAGGCGAGGGTTCATTTTTGGACGTCCTCCAAGTAGTTGTCGGGCTTTTCTCTGGCACCGATTCCGCAGACCCTGACATCAGGGTTCGTCATCGTCGCAAACAAAAATCGAAGACCTCCATCGCACGTTAATTGTAATGAAACAGCACTCTAAAGAGGCGAGTGTTTCCACACTCTCAGACATTAATGCAGTTCCCCGTGACGCCTTCGACACGGCAGTCGTCGATGGTTCGTGATCCGTTTTCAGTTCATTTTTCTCAGAGCCAAAGAGCAGACAGCATGTCTATCCACATAATTTTCCCAACAGTTGCCTACCAAATATAATCACATAATGAAAAGTCCCAGGGTAGGCTTGGAAACGAAATGATTCCCGATCTAACTGAAGCACCTTGTTTTCAAATAACACGGCTAGCGGATTAATACGCTCTAAAAGTACGCCCGCACGTCAGCGTTCCCGCAGGGCACTCGGACGGCTAATCCAACACCACCTAGAATAATCTAAGCCCATGCATGACGTCGTCGCAGTGAGATCGAGCGCAAGCACTGATTGGTCTCGAGTGCTGTGGCAAAGTTCGGCTGTGCCTCGTGTCCAATCAACGCGTCGGAGGACGCTCAGCGTTGGGTTCGGGACCAGTTGCCGAGTTGGAGCCGTCAGAGTGTGATGACATCACGTGGAGCTATATAGAGGAGTTATATAGAGGCTGTTCGCAGGCTTTATTGATTCTAGGTGGCGTTGGGTGGTCACTGCAGATTTACGGAGGAAGGTTAGGCAACTGCCGTAATCAAACCCCCCCCCAACCAAAAAAAAAAAAAACGTTGAGACTTTGAAAGATGTACACTGCGACACAAAAATGAGCGTAACGTGTGCACGCGAAACTTTCTACGCAGTGCCACAGTGTAGACTTAATTTTGCTGCAAAAACGTTTTTTTTTCGCCGGCGCCATTTACCGAGTTTCGTTCCGTAGACACCAGGTCGTGTATTTATCATTTCATAGTGTACTCGGCGCAATGTGTGTAAAAGAGCATCTAAAATGTACTTGAAGTAAATGAGCGGTTAAGTTCTTCGAGTAAAGTAATAAGTACACCGGGCGCAATGTACTTGAAGTAAAGTACCTTAATACAATGTACTTTCAAAGTAAAGTACAGGTACTTTTTAACGCAATCTTTCATTACGTATTTTCAATCCTCTATACATTGTTTTTTAAACTGATATGCATTGCCCCAGGGGTAATGGCGGTGCATTAGTTATTTTATGAAATGGCGGCAAATTTCGGATAAAGCCAAGCCACCACATAGTAGCTGTTTAACTATCGCTTACGAACTATTTAACACAATCAACTTATAAGGCACTTATTTGTCTCGGTCTCACAGCCGCCATTACTTGATTCAAAAGAAATGACTGGAAGTCGATAGCGCGTTTTCACATGACTATACGCATTTTTTTTGTTTTTTTGCTAAACGTTGGTAAATTCTTATACTCGACCTCAGAAGTTACGTATATATAGTACTGGGAAAGCCAAGAACGCGAGCGCGGGATTCTAGAAAGTGCTTAATTTCATGGAGGCCAAATGAGGGGAATGTACTTTGAAGTCGGGAGTTGTACTCTCCTCGGAAAGTACCAGAAAAAAAATACTTTAAAAATAAAGTACAAGTACATACTCAGAGAATGTACTTTAAGTAAAGTACAAGTTTTCTAACTTCTACTTGAACTAGTACTTTAAGTACATTGTGCTTAAAGTACTTCCCAACACTGACTCGACTATTAGCTTCGCCTTTTTATCCGCCGTGATTCTGGAGCTTTATTTGTTTCAACTAAATCGGACTAGTAATAGCACGGGGTTTCACGACGTTTTCCAGAGGGAGCGAGCTTGAAAACGTCTACAATCACCCACGGGATGAGAACGAGAGAATGCGTCCCTTTCGGGCGCTCTTGTTGCCTTCCATCGTGCTTTGGGTGGGAATGCACGCTCGAGGCCCACGAACCACCGGACCGTTATCGAAGGCAGAAAACTCGCGCTGAAGTTGGGACAACGGAATCGCCTCTCTGCCGTTCTAATCCATGGCAGTGACTGTAGACCGTTCTAAAGTTACTTCAGACGGTGCCTTCTCGAGAGTTCCGTGCCTTGGCGCGTTACTTGCTCTCCTTACGAGGTAACAAACACGTGTGCTGCGCTGTTAGTGAATGGCCTTTATTTATTTTTATTTATTTTATTTTGCAGAGCCAGGCATGCCACGGGACCTAGAGGTCACAACGAGCGAGAACAGGCGGATCTTGATCTGGCAGGCACCGCTGCTCTCCAACGGCCCCTTGTCGGGCTACGAAGTGTCCGTCCGATGTTCGTTGGGCAACGCCAACGTCAACAGCTCGACGTACAACATCGGCTCGACCGTCCGTTCTTTTGCCCTGAGCGACGCTGAACCGAGGGCGTCGTGCCAGGTAACCGTGCGTGCGTACAACATCTACAGGGACGAGGACGACTGGCTGTACGGACCGCCCGCCCGCCTCAAGTACACCCAGCCGGTGCCGGAAGGAATCGTCACTCCTCACCCTAATTAGATATGACCTTGGAAATCGCCGCAACAGCCCGCACCGCTCAACACCGCCTAGAATAACCAAAGCCACTCCACTACAGCCTCCCGACATTACCACAGTTTAATCGTGCGCAGGCACAAATTGAATATACTGCCGATACTACTTATAACGAAGTCGGTTATACCGAAATATCGGATATAGCGAAGCGATCACGATTTCCCGTTCCCTTTTGCAGCTCGTTATAACAAAAGTTTGTTATAACGAGATAGCAGCTATATCGAAGCGATCACTATTTCCCGTTCCCTTTTGCAGTTCGTTATATAACCGAAGTCGGTTATAACGAAATAGCGGCTATATCGAAGCGATTACGATCTTCCGTTCCCTTTTGCAGTTCGTTATAACCGAAGTCGGTTATAACGTAATAGCAGCTATACCGAAGCGATCACGATTTCTCATTCTCTTTTGTACTTCGTTATAACCGAAGTCGTTTATAACGAAATAGCGGATATAGCGAAGTGATTTCCGATTCCCGTTGACTTCGTTATAACCGGCCTCGACAGTGCAAGTGCTGCGTAAGTTCGGTTGGACCTCGCGTCCAGTCAACGCGTTGGAGGGCGCTGGGCGGCGGGCTTTGTCTTCTAGGTGGTATTGGCTCGGGCCCAATCGCCGAGCTTGATGACGTACAGGAGGTTGTTCACAGGCTTTGATGATTCTAGTATGTTTTGCACCACTTCGCTATAGTGTACTAAGAATAGGGGAAGTCATCAGCTAGAGGAGAAGGGTTGTTAACGTATTACGTGCGAAACGACAGTGGCACACCGTCTCTCGCGTCTGCTTGGAAGCAGACATTCGGCCCACGATTTTATCTGGTTAGCGTCAACGGTCGTTCTTTTCGATTCCCGAGTGACTCCACTCCCAGTTGGAAGTTAATATAAATCCCTCTGCTCCTTTATATAAATACAAGAAAATTCGTGAAGCGCAAAATTAGAAAAGAGTATCTTCACTGCCCAAAACTGACTCCATACCCCAAAAACATTTTTTAGCGACTAAGTCAGGTAACCATGTGGACAACCCGCCATTTAGCATTTTTGAAGACTCCTTTTACAGTTCTGGCAGAAAAGCGAAGAAAATTTCGGGAGATTGTTACCGTGTCAACTGTAAGGCTTTCTGGCGGCTTTTGCGCCGTTCGAGCACGCGTACGATGGTTGTACTGTTCAAGGATAAGCGTCCGTGTTCGCGTCATTAATTGTTCACTGCCATTAAGGTGGAACATTCTCATACAACTCGAGTCTTTTTGTCAACGGAAAGTCAGGGTCATGAAAAGGGGGTTCACAATAGTTTAGGTAATCGCAAAGCTGCGGGGCTTCGCCATTTTCGATCTTGTAAATACCCTTCAGACGAGTTCGTCGTCCTTTAACGTCTCCGTCGTCTTCTTAGAGCTTTTATCCTGCACAATCCTTCAGAACAAACTTTGACGTCTTTGTAAAGAATGTGTATTAATGTACTACGCTACGCACAATACGTACAACAGCGTATCGCGAGTCAATAAGTACAACAAGTTTAGCGGTCGGTGGTCACTTTGTTGATGCCAGTCACGGTTTTTTTTGCTATATTTTTTAAATGTGAAATGCTTCTTTATTTTTGTTTACTATTTTTATTGTAGCAATCAGAGGTGTTTCTAAATACCCATTGCGTTTACTTTTTTTGTTTTTGTAGTGCCATAAGTTATGCTGCTTCAGTAAACGCGATCAGGCGATAATCGTGACGAACGATAAATGTAATTATATACGAGGTCATGTTTCTCGTGTGGCGCTGTCTGTAGTAGGGAGCGTGCGCGAAGATCTAAAAAAACCGAGCTCCTGCGCATCGACCCCGCCCACCGCTCTTTGAGGAAGAAGGCTTTTGATTGTATGACTTGGTCACAAAGGTGAAATTTGTGTGTGTTTGTTTTCCTTTTTTTAATATTTATTCAAAGCCATTGAAATAAAAGGATCTTAATTGCATTGGCATGTGTCTGTTCTCTTACTGTGCACGTGTATTTTGTTTTCATGTAAATGTCATTTAAACCCTTAGCTGGTAGCACACAAGGAAGTTTGCAGATCAGTTAGGGTCGTTACAGGGGGTGGGGGCGTTGAGTATAGAGGAGTCGTTGCGAATTAAGGGGGTGCCTTCAGAAAAACAAAGGGGGGGGTGATTTCCCCACCACCCCTAGGGGTGTGTAGGGAAATCACTGAATCTTTATATTAGCAATAGCTAAAGGAGTATTAGTCTTTTAGCAAGACGATGGCTACCACTTTGAAACACCCCGTGTTTTTTTTTCTAGTTCTTTATGTCGTCTCCTGCTGTTTTCGCGCAATTGTTTTCAGGTTGGCACGAACTGCTGCGCAGCCTGCACGCAGCACTGTACTTGCGCGTAAAGCGTACGAGCATGCACGATGCGTAAGTTTATCTTTGGACTGCGAGACTTGGAAGTTGCTGAGTTCCCAGTCCCGGCCGTCGTACATGTATAGAGTCTCGCGTTATGTAGATGTGCGCTAGCGGAGTGAATTATATTCCTTGTGCTACGCGAGATTTTCGCAACGCTGAAGAGATAAAGAATGTCGCTATCTGATATTTCCGGAGTGCCAAAACCCCTTCAGCAACCTTCTTTGTTTGAGGAGAGACTTGTCAGGCGCAAACGGTATTTCGCTTCGCGCTGTCCTTTTGGTCATCATCACTGTAGCAGGCAAAATTTCTGACGAAAATGCTTTTAGCTTATAAATAGTGTAGTCACAGGGTGAATAATAGTGGCCTATTCATTTACATTAAAACGTGAAAGCCTAGAGTTTGTAACGTCACACTCTTATTTATTTTACGATGTACGCATGTACCTACATCGGACAGGGGGCATCATTGTAGAGGAATTACAACATCACAAAAAAAAACGACAATACAATGCATTTTTAGGAAAATGACACCAAATATCAGACGCATAACGATAACAAGCCTCCTGTAAAACCGAAAAAAAACATGTTAGGAGGCGAACTGAAAATTGTACTCTCCAGACGTCTCCATTCTCTAATGGTCACGGTGGAAGAAAGAGTGAGCAAACATGTGTGGCAGCTGGTAACCTCAGGAATGTTCTTCTGGTGATAATTTATTTTTTACGTATAATGTGGAGCCCTCATATAGGCGTTTTTATCAATGCGAGATTGATTCCACAAAAAAAATATTGTAAAATAACTTGAAACGTAAAAATGTCTTTCGTTGGTATACGAGATTCCATCCGAAGTTGCCCTGTTGGTGCGGAAATTATAGTTGTCGCTAACAAAACGAGCTGCGCGATTTTGAATACGTTCCAATTTATAAATTAAATTGTGTGTATGGGTGTCCCACACTGTACAGGTATACTCGAGAATTGGTCGAACGTTTGTGTCCTTCATTGAGAACTTCTTTTAGGGAGACTGGTGCAATTTTAAAGTTACGTTTGATGAAATTTAATACACCACTAGATTTATTGGCTAAACAAATCCTAAGCTTTGGAATCGTGAACGTCAAAAACACCAAGGATGTTTCTTTTTATGATTAGAAATATCGCACAAGTGCCTTTGGAATTGTGCATAGAAAATATGCAGTATATTATGTACATTAGGAAAACAAATTTATTAGTGGGAAAACAATTGTTTATATACGCTTACCCTAGAGGCTAAAAACTTGTCTTTTATGCGTATTATCCACTGTGAAATATTCAGTTTCATCTTTCCATTCACAAGAGGCACCAAACTCATTACACAACTGACAGTAGTTTTGGTGATGGCGTGAAGGAGTCAAGGTAACATAAAACTACGTTTTTTTTTTCGTTCTTATAAATAGCGCTTATACAAATGAAAAAAAAGCGTCTTTTATTTCGATTATACTTGAATAGTACTGACGATAGTGAGCGCCTCCACAGTGCATAGCTTGGGAATATTACCAGACTCCAAATTGGCCATTCACGCTCGTTTTCAAATATTTTCTTCGCATTTTTAAATGATTGCTTAAAGAACAGGGTAATTTATAACCGACACGTGCTTTCTAGTTACATATGTATTGGTCTTAATTGTAGCGCTGTCAAAGCTAGATTTTTTTGTCACGTGGAAGTTTTTTAACGTTACACATTTAGAACGGCTTGAAGACAGATAGATACGTCTAATTGGTTACACGGGAACAGAAATATTTCTTATCAAATAAAAACTTAGCCTATTCTAACATACTGAGTCGCTGCTCATTCGATACTTACAAAACTTTTTTTTATTATTATTACGTAAGGGTTTACCGGTAATTTGATTATAAACATTTGTGGCACTGATGCAATGAACACAACCAACTTTTTCAGCGCAATCATAGATACATAAGCATATACTATGACTCTCGGTTCCTAATTGCTTCTCCCCCCTCCCCCCTCGTTTTTTTTTTCGTTTTTGTTATGTTCAAGTTGCACGCGCAACTGTGAATGTTGTAGCGAGCTCAATCTGAAGAGAATAAAAGGTGTAGCAAGACGAGCCATATGCCCACACCATCTCGTATTCAGCATATAATGACCATCGTAGGCGTACCTCTTCCGCAACAAAAACCGCGAAGGTAATAGACGTGGACGCAAAACCGCGTAACCCGATGCAAGAAGATTGGCGAGCGTCCGGAGGACGCGTTTGTCCCCAGCAAGGGACATTTTATCCCTACGCGAGTTCTAGGGAAAAATGGTGTTGACGTTGGTTTCCCTAGGAGACTGCTCCAGCTGTAGCATTCGCGTTTTGTGCGGCGCACCGGACGGCGTTTTTATTTTTGCTCGGATTACGTCGGCGAAGTTTTAGTGCACGCTTTGCCTCAACAACTTCTGTTTGCCACCGCCGTCGCTTCAAAGGTGAGGCCCAATTCTGCTTTCTATTTTCGATGTATGGCTGCGTGTGCTATAAATTTAATATCGCTGCGTTTTAGGAAGGATTGAAAGTCAGCGATCGGTGTATCGTCCGCTAAGTTGAGGATTTGCATTCAAAGCTTGGCATCGCCAAAAGCGTGTAGGATACTTACTGCTGGGCATATTTATTAGCTGTGCACTCGTTTGTATATTGCGATGCGGAATTTTTTAGATCTAGGTTTACTGACATGACTGTGGTATCAAGATGTGCGAGTTTTGCCTGTGTTGCAAAGAGAACGCGAAACCTTCGGCGACGTACCACGTTTTGCAGAGTAACATGCACAGTGTTTCGGTGAACACGATTTCCGACCAAACTAACTTACTCAAGAGCATTTTTTTTGCGATGTGTTTAGAGGCGGGCATGTTCGACATGCTTATAACAGAGTCGGTGTAAGGTTAAGTGCCTGGATCTCAGGCTTCGGAGCCACCCAGACCTACAAACGATCATACAAGGCACTTCTGTGGCGATTTTTTATATTTATATGACTATCCGGGTAGCGCACGTTCACGACAATCCATCATGTCAGCTCGGATATTTAATTAGCAGTGACGCGGTGCGCCAAGTCTAGAGGCAACTGTCACCCACAGAGCGTAGACTCATTGTTACCAAAAGGAAATCTTCATTTTGTTACAAGACACCTTACTGACATAATAGCGAACGCGTGTCTCTGGCGAAAAAAAAAAGAAGTGTTTTGATGTTTAGAATAATATTACAGAAAGCGATACAACAGTGTATCTGAAGAGAAGTAAAGGTATTTGAAAACACGTCGCACGAGCTTATCAATTGCGGAGACCGACCAGGTGCGTCTACCAGAAAATGTATACACAAACACAGGGACTTCACAGCTGCGTCAGTAGCACATGATGTCTAAAATCCTGCATGTGCTCTCATTACTTGCCAGATGTGAAAGGTAGTTTAAAAAAAGGCAACTCACGTGACAATCATGTTTGTGTCCACAATAGAATAACCGTACTGTAACACTGACGGTGGCGAAAGGGGTGCATAGAAAGAAGTGAGCGGAAAGATTTTTCATTTGCTCTGCTTGCAGTTTTTGATCATTGAATCTACAGGATGAGGCCGCGTAAGGACAAGCACTTTTGGCACGCCTTGCAAATTTCGAACTCCAAACGCACGTACCTGAAACTGGGCACGCGAACGTCGTTCCACTATAAGTTTTACGTCTAATAGCTCAACTGAGAGGTGATGAAATATTAAGGAAAACATATAATATTAAAGCAAGAACGAACGGCGCCCGTGTATTTTTTTATGTCCTATACCAGCCTGTTCGTTGTCTGCTCACTGGTTTGCTAGTTCGCTCCCAAATAACTTCCTAAACAAGAAAAAAAAAAAATACACCGAGAACGTTTAGTAGCTAGGCTGGCGACGAGCAAGATAATCGCGATAAGTAATAATTTTAGCGAAATATATGAACGATGACCACCTGGGAGGAAGCTCGCAAGCCAATGTGCAGACGAGGAACACGGCTGCCGTTTTTCCATTATTTTTGATACTTCATAAAACGTTTTTTGCAAAACGGCGTTCGCGTGCATGTACGTCTAGAATTTGTATTTTGAAAGGCGTGACAAATGTGCTTGTTTTTACGTCATCAGCGTCTACGTAGCTCCTTGTGATTTTAAAACAAAGAGCGCACTAATTGTGGCCCACGGATAGTTTACTTTTATGGCCTGCACTACAACGTGGTCGCATATAATATATGTGCATAAATACGGGTTTTATTTGAATTTTAACAATGTGTTTATATACTGCGTTACCGTTAAC
Source organism: Ixodes ricinus (assembly GCA_037355805.1). Lineage (NCBI taxonomy): Eukaryota > Metazoa > Arthropoda > Arachnida > Ixodida > Ixodidae > Ixodes > Ixodes ricinus. The sequence continues at coordinate 24,143 of JAZHYW010064267.1, forward strand.
AATGTCCGCCGGCGACTTTTAATATACTAGATTTCGGTCGTACACTGAAACTAGGTTGACCTCTTTACCTTAAAGAGCTCGGTTGAAGGCTAAAAACAGTGCAAATGTTATGACACGTATGATGAAATACTGAACAAGGTAAAGCAGCAAGACGAGGAAAATAATATAAAAAAGCTTGAAAGTCTGCGTTAAAAAGAAAGTGAAAAATGACTGCCGTGAAACGGTGAAACAACTGAAAAGTGAGGTCAACGAGCTTGAGTGTCACAGCAGGAAGGTACATCTAGAGATTCACCGAGTTCCTCTGGGCGGAAACAAGAGCCTTTTTATGTGAGGTAAACAAGGTAGCGAAAGAGGTATAGACATAGACCCCCTGAAGAACTATGATGTGGGCGCTCTCCATCGACTTACTGCCAAAGCAGACAAGGCTCCAGGAATTATAGTTCAATTTCAGTCATTTACCAAGCAGGCTTTCAGCGACATGTAGCTCAATACGAAGTCGCCCATTAAGAAGGACTCAGTCAACCACCTGTATTCTAGAAAACCTTACAGGACAGAGTAGAGAGCTCCTGTGGTCGGCGAAACGGTGGGCGGCAGATAAGTCTTGCAAGCATATCTCGCATAGAAATGGAAAGATTTTTCTGTGGAAGCGAGATGAAGAGCGAGCTATTCTGATCAAAAGCCAAGTCGATTTTATTACGTTTGAGTGATCAGGTAAACCGATGCCAGTGAACCGTAGTTGGTGTTCTCTTCGTTTTTATGGCAGCCCCAAAGTTCGCATGCCTCACAGGAGATAAGTTAACCAAATCTGGTCATTATAACAACACAATTTTTAATAAACCTTTTCATGGTGTTAAAGGACAGTTCTCTGCGATACATTTTAATACAAGAAGTATTAAGCACAAGCGAGACAATCTTGAATTATACTTTGACTCGTTATGTTTACGGTTTGATGCAATTATCATCACTGAGACCTGACTTGCGGAAAATGATCAGGTACCTCACCTCGAAAGTGTCAAGGATGGAAAAGCGAAGAGGTGATGTTGCGATTTATATCAAGGAAAACATTTCTTATTATGACTGTGAAGAGTTTTCTGTTATAAACTCGTATGTTGAATGCTTGGTTGCCCAGGCGGGTAAGGTTGTACTTGTTGCTATGTATAGACCACCAACTAAAAGCAAGCATGCATTTTTTAAACTTTTTGGAAGCATTGTTTATTTATCTTGGGTACGCTTCCATTTCTGATAATGGGCGACGTGAACATTGATATGACGATGAGTAACGTAACTTCTATTGAACTAACTGATATTGCAGCAGCCTACGGATACTCGAACACGATAACACTGCCTCCCAAGATTACTCCACGACGCACATCCTTACTTGACATACGTGTCACAAATATGCACGGTACTGATATCACATATGGCGTCATTTTCCAACGATGTTAGTAACCACCTTCCTATCTTCTGCATCATGTCTATTACCAATAAGAGAAGATATATAAGGTACAGTACATACTCTTATCAAAAAATAAATGAGCAATCTCTCGCTAATTTCTCTGCAATTATTGAATGTGATGACTGGAGCAATGTTTTTGAAGAAACGAATGCTGACGTTGCATTTAACCGGCTTTCAAAAACCTTTAAGAAATGTTATGACGATGCCTTCCCCACGTTCAATCTAGAAAATTAAATTTAAAACCCAAAAAGCCACGAATAAGTGAATGACTTTAGAAATGAAATACCTTCGAAAGTTCCATAATACCTGAAATGCATTATAAGGAATTGGTGAGGAAATTGGTATGTCACATGACGTGTTATTTTCTCACTACATTTAGCAGGGAAACCGAATGGTTGTATAGGTCACGTTATGTCGATTTCCCCGCTAAATTTAGTGGGGAAACTGGATTGGTGTCTACGTCAGAAAACGTGAATTTTCCCGCTAAATTTAGCGGGTAACTGAATAGATGTATAGGTCCCATGACCTCAATTTCGCTGCTAAATTTAGCGGGGAAACTGGATTGATGTTTTGGCCACAAGACAAAAGATGTATAGGTCACGTGACATCAATTTTCCCGCTAAATTTGGTTGAGAAACTGAATTCGTGTAGAGTTCTCGTTATATCAATTTCCCCGCTAAATTTAACGGGAGATGCACGAACGGACGGACAGACGGACAAAATTTTGGGATTGGGGGGAGCGTTAAAAAGCATTTCAGGCTTTAAAAAGCAAAGCGGAATTATTATCATTATGCGTTTGACAACATGAAAAACGAGCCGAGGAAAGTGTGGAATGTATAGTAAATGAAATAACCAATAAAAAGACTCCTTTCAAATATTATGACCGAACATTTTTTTTTGTGTTGGTATAAGTATTGAAGGAGAGAATGGCGGAGAAACTTACGTCATAGACGGGACTGCGTGCTCAAAAAACTCAATAATGCTTAATTAAGCCAACCACACCGTTTCAAATTACTGGGTTGGTTGCAAGTTTAAAGAAAAATACTGCAGCCGGCATTGATGGATTCAAGTCAGTGCCAGTGAAGCAAGTCTCCGAAAGACTTAGCCACATTCATTTGTATATTGAAAATATTATGCTATTGACTGGGGAATTTCCGAATGAGCTGAATATTGCAAAAGTAAATTCAATACATAAAGGAGGTGAAAAACAGTCTATATAAATATAAACCAATCTCGATTCTGCCTAGTTTTTCCAAAAATATTTGAAACGGTAATCAACATAAGATTACATTTTTTTTGTTACAAATATAGCATTATAGACAAAGCAGATTATGGCTTTCAAAAGCATACATCTGAAGAGTAAGCTTTACTCCACATCAAAGACAGAATAATACACAGCACTGAACAAACATTCTACACATTAGCTTTATTTTGGAAATTCACCAAAATATTTGACCTGATACAGAATAATATCCTATTAATTACGCCACAATATTATGGAATACGTGGTGTGACTCTACAACTTCTTGAAAATTACTTAAAGGAAATATACCAATATGAATACGTTAATGACATAGCCTCTGACAAATTAGAAGTGAAACATGGAGTGCCTCAAGGATCTATTCTAGATCCTTTAATATTTATTTCGTACATGATATAACTACCATAAAAAACATTACCGGAGGCTATTATGTTCGCAAAACACCACAACAACTACAAAAAAACACACGTATTTTTAGGGTTTAGTTTAAATGTTCACTACAACCAATGGCCAATATTTACCTCGCTAACTTCTCAAATTGGCTGAAAAGCAACAAACTGAAGCTTAACGCAAAAGAAACTAAACACATAATATTAAAAGCTATCAATCAACAAGACCAAAAAAAAACTGTAGTCATTAATTTTAACGGAATACCTTTAGAACAAGTTGAAGACAAAAATGAGAGACTTTTGAGGAGGAGGAGCTGAGGGTATGCCCCTGCTCCCCCTCCGTACCTTCCCCTCCTCCTCTCCTGCTGCCCTCCCATTTAGCGGGAAATTTTCGCTAAATTTCCCTCCTAAATTGAGCGAAAATTTCCCCGCTAAATTAGTGGGAAAATACTCCTGCTAAATTTACCAACATTTTCTCGCTAATTTAGCAGGGAAATTTCGCGAAAAATTTTCCCGCTAAATTTAGCAGGAAAACTGAATTGGTGTTTAGGTCACGAGACACCAATTTTCATGCTGAATTTAACGGGAAAATTTTCCCGCTAAACTTAGCGAAAAATTTTCCCGCCATATTTTAGCGGGAAGATTTTATCCTCGTGACGTCACGTGTGACGTCATTATGAGAAACATCCCGTAATGCAACGCGCGGTTACGCCGACGCCGCTCAACCCGGAAACGGGCGCCTAAGAGCTGCGCTTTAAAAATTTCCTGGGTGTATGGCGTAATGAAGAATTGAACTGAAGACAGATGTACAAAACCTTTGCTCTGAATTGTCGAAAACAATAGGCTGTACTTATAGAATTAATAAACTGCTCCTTGCATGGTTAAAAAATCGTTATACTACTCCTCAGTTTATTCAAAAATATCATACGGTGTATTAGTATGGGGAACAACAAGAAAAAGGAATTACAATACAAGCATAGTCCTTCAAAAAGGAATCCTCCGCATGTTAGAGCAGTTTCACGGACACCCGCGAGAATTCCGCACAAATGAATTTCTGCGAAAATATATTTTGTTAAAAGCCAATAAAATATATTACGTTGAACTGCTTCAGCTGATACACAAAGAAAAACTATTCCTCTCCAAAAATATTGTAGAACAATGCATGTACCGAGAGAAAAGTATTTGGAAAGCCCCTAAAGTTGGAACTAATTATGGAAAGCAACAAATTACTTGCCAGGTTCCTAATTTGTTAAATAAACTCGAAGAACAAATAAACTTTCAACATTTTTTTTTCACAATTTAAAGAAAAGCACGAGAGAAAATCTGGTGGCGAGTGATGTCGTTTATAAGTAAAACAAAACAAAAAAAAACGAGGTATAAAATACATTATGGCGTATAAAACTATGCTTACAAATACACCAAATCAAAGTTGCGTTTTTTTTTCCTGTTCGTGATTGGTTTAGCCTGTGATGGCGAACGCGTAAAGACGACTCGTACACCATGGCGATGACAATATTGGAGCTGCTCAATTGGATGGACCATATTAGCGTTTGCTTACGTTATCTTACGTTACGTCGTTCCAAGTCACCGAAACATCCGTGCCTGGCGAATGTCGAGTGCAAGGCTACACTTCTCGAACTGCTTGGCACACTTCACGCGACGCACAGATGTACTCGGTGACTCTCGACATAAGCAGACGTGAGCTTCTTACCGTACCGTACCGTACCGTACCGTAACGTAACATAAACATAACATAACGTAAGAAAGAGGGGTTGTGAACCACTACACCTACAAAGCAAAGAGATCGAACTGGGAGACGCGTGTGTCATGAGCAAAGAAGCCAAAAGAAGTTATAACACAAAATGGGTAGTGACGTCAACCCCCTCCTTGAGACAGACGTAAATGGCACCATAGGTGTGCTCTATGTGGTAATGGTAGACGTTAGTACGAGGGAGAGGAAGAAGAAAAAAAGATATGAAACCGCCCACATGTGGCCTTGACTCTTGTCCGATCGACCAAGCTGTGGTTTCGAGTGCTTATATCGCCGCTGCGAAAGCGGTGGTAAACACGCGGTATGCTATAATGTATGGCATATAATCAGCTAGCTCATGATGTGTCTGATCAGCCCTCACGGTGGCAGGTTTTGTTTGGGGGACGGAGGTTTCAGAGACTGAAATGTGATTCAGTTAATGAAAACCCCAAGACGCAAAAGGCAAACAGAAGATTTCATCTAAAAACGGGCGTTCTCGTTGCGATTATGTATCATTAACTAGCCTGCCCGCTTACTAGACCTTTTCCATGCGAAATGTTGTGGCCAATATTTTGCAAAGAACGTTATAAAAATAGTCCGTGTATCGTAGTCACGTTAAACCATTGTACAAAACATAGCCTCGATATCTGATCTACGCAACAGAAACAATGCTTCAGATTCGGTTATTTGAATAACGAAGGTTATTTACTAATAAAAAGTCAGAAGTCGCTCCATCTTCATAACTAAACCTGTTTATTTCTGAAGCCAAATTGTAGGCATTTTCCTTTTAACTTGCCTACCGCAGACAGCAAGGGCGGTAAGAGTAAAAGCAAACGCGACCGTTAGAAGATAACTAAAGAGGCATAATTACAGCGACATATTCCCTAACCATACATTTAGCCACAAAGTCACAAACCGAAACCCTCAGAAAACGACGAAAATGACCCTCTCGTAATAACCCCACCATAATGGGAGGAAACAATCACTTATACACCGTGTGTTTCCCTGTAAACTTTAAAGATTTATTATTTAAAAAAAACGCGAACGCTACATTAAAGCGGTTCGTAAAGATGAGTATGCGGCCAGAGGGACATAACATACGAGGCTAATTCTAGCACGATAATTGCCAGGAGTGAAAGAATGCAGGCTAGCTGGTTAGGAAACACGATAAGTCGGCTACTACTAAAATATGTCAACTAACGTTTTTTTAATTATGCCAAACAAACTTATTGTTACAATGGGAGACTTGCTGAGCGTCATCGAAAACATCTAAATCCGTCAATTTTAGAAGGATCTGGAGCACGTGGCAAGCACGTGGAGCGCTAAAGCTACCACACGTGCAGCAGGAGGAAGGCAACATGGCCCGCGTGGTTTTTCCGTCTCTTACCATCAATGTTTTATTACCGACAACATTCTGCCTCCTGCATGAGTGGTAACAGCGCTTCCGACGAGCTCAAAGTCTTTCTAAAAATGACAAATTTAGAGGTCTTAGATGACGCTCGACAAGTGTCTAATGAAAGCATATGTATATTTTAACTCATTAAAAAGTTAATTATCGAATTTTAGGTAATTATTCGACTTATCGTGATGATTAGCTACCTATATCATGTCCCCCTGGCCGTATAATTCTGCCCTGTGCAGACTGCATTAATGTCGTTTCCACGGTTTTTATACAACCAATCTGTAAAGCCTAAGAAAAAATGTAAAAAAAAACTGTATAATATGGCATCTGTGGCGAGGATATACTACACTCTAAGAAATGCCTGCGCGTCTACTTATCCGCAAAACACTCAAAGAGCCAATCTCTGTGATCTACGAAATCAGCTCAGCGAATGATGAAGTGGAACATCTGTTTAGATCTAAAAATGAAGTCTGCGCTGTGGCATTACGCAATGCAAGCATGACACTTTGCATTGCGTAATGCCACAGTCGCCAGCGCCTTTGGATGAAATACAAAAATATTAATTTGTTAGTAAAGAGCGAATTACTCAACAGGCGGCGGAACTCGGAGGCTGATGTGCAGATGTATCCGAGAAAGGGTTGAAATGTTGCATGGTGAACAAACAAATAAAAAAAAAAAAACTTCTGGTTGAGCGAAAATTAACGTAAAAATTAATTTTACGCAGTGGATGAACTGAGGCGAAAATTACTACTATTCACAAAAAAAAAACCAATCATATATACGTTTTTCATGTGTTAAAGAGTTTCTATATGTATAAACTTTAAATGATTTATTTAGTTTGACAACATTCCTGTTGACAACATTCCTTTCCGGCAGGTGGTGCCATTTCGTTTTTAATTTACGCTCATATGCGCATGATAGTCGCAGTACTGTCGAACTTTTCTTGAAATTTGAAGCGAAGGTTCGACAAAGCCTAAACTTGGTCGAACTAGAAGGTCGGAAGGTCGGACCGGATAGAAGCGCCGAAGGAGAGGGACAAAGTGAAGAAGAACGATAACACGGAACGACAACAACGCTCCGTGTTGTCGTTCTTAACTTTGTCCCTGTTCTTCGGCGCTTCCATTCAGTCACGAACCAACTATAGCCCAACTGAACATTTTGTTGCTCGGTAGGTTCGCCACATATCCCTAAACATGACCAGTATAGCACGAGCGACAGCTCTGGAATACGAACCGCTCCTTTGCCGCACGAACCCCTGACCGAAACCGTATTTTCCCAACGTCCTCGAAGTTGTCACGTTGATCACTATCGCGCGCAGAACAAACAAACAAACGCAGAAGTAGGGTGCCTAAAACGCGTCTCCGACTGCACGATGCGTTTAACGTCCTATTCCACCCGTGCACCGAAGGTGGTCTCGAAGTGGCATCAAACGACGTCACCAAAGCCGGAGTGTCGTGTCGCCGGATGTCGCGATCCCGACGGTTGGAGCGAAGAAGCTTTGGCCAAAAGTAGGAGTCACCGCGAGTGTCGCTGTCGTCGCGGCGTTTCAACTCCTGGCAGCCGAAGCTTCCGTGGACTGTCAAGCTGAGTAAAAACATGCGGCAGAACAGGCGTCTGCCACATCTACCACCACTGCTGTCACACCGCCAGGATCGCGGTCGGCGGCATCGACGTCATCAGGCGGACATTGAGGGACCAGCTTTTAGGACTCGGTTGTACACACCAGTCTAAAAAAAGAAACGAAGTCCTTCGATAGCTCGGGTTGCAGGATCGAGCTCAAGACTTCGTCCGGCGAAATTTCGATAGATGGAAACTGTTGACGCATGTTGCGCCTTCCGCAACATGTGTCATGTCAAACTTCGGGTTGTTTACGTACCAAAATTTAGAGATTTGTTCGACTTTCGCTGTTAATCTAATCGTCCCAACCAGTACTCCCACGACCCGCATTCAACACTTGTATAATACCCTCAGCGTAGCAGATATTGATGTTTTACATCGAAATTTTGTGGCGTCGGTAACTAGCCTGTTATCAATCTGTTGCGCATCATTATCAATGCGTCAAGCTGTTTGTGAGCAAAGAAAATGAACAAATGGTTGAATGAATGAATACGTATGAGGTAGCTTGCCTGAAGCACGTGTCGACGTGATAATAATGTGGATTGTTGGTTCGATGTTTTCTCTTCCTTTTATTAAATATTTAGTTGAAGTCCAGCACTTGTACCGTCTACCTTCCTCCTCCTTGTTATCTGTGCGCTGCTTTCAGTTTCATAAGGCAACTCGCCTGCATCGACATTCTGATCCAAAGTCCTATATAATGCATGAAATGCAGTATTGTGGTACGATCGTCTAAATTTTTGTTTAAAATACATTGAACAGGCGTTTCGGGGAGTGAAGTAGAACCTAGGCTTTTCTACCAATTTCCCCGCCAAATCTAGCGGGAAATCTGTACTTGGCGAATAAATCACGTGACGTCAACTTTAGCGCTAAATTTAGCGTGGAAACTGCATCGGTGTCTAGGTCACGTGACGTCAAATTCCGCGCTAAATTTAGCGGAAAATACGCGGACGGACGGGCGGACGCACGGTGGAACAAAATGTTGGGATTTGGGGGGGTTTCGTTAAAAAAGCATATTATACGCTTTAATGCCTTCCCCCTGGATGTTGCCAAAGGAGATGTAACCATGGTTCAATTCAGAGATGTAACGCGATAGCATTTTGGGATCCTCTGCACCTTTTCAGACGTCCTTCGAGCCAACGCGGAGCACAAGTTCGCCTGCTTCGCTGCGCAGCGGTTGCGGTGACGTCAGAACGCCGTGCTCTGATTGGCTGATTGATTGGAAAGATAGTGGGTAGACCTCGATGCTAGCTGCCTCGGGGTCTACCCTATCCTTCCAATCGGAGCCAATCAGAACTCGGCGTTCCGACGTCACTGCCCCCCAACGCAAGAAGCAGACGAAGGAGGAGGAACAAAAGGAAGTTTTGCGCATTGTTCATACGCCGCGCGAAGTAGTTCTTACATGATGTGGTCGTCGGAGGAAGTAGCGATGCTTTTGGCGTTTGAAACGTGCACGTCTCGATAGGATAACATTTATTTAATCTAAGATGCGCCTACCTTTTTTTTTAATTCTTTACATAAAGGCGAGAAATTAGTGACGCTCCGCGAAAAGCCGGACTACTTTGTACTATATAATTCTCGAGGTGAAGACGAGTATAGTAGACAAGGCCTGCGCATGACGTCATTGTCAGCGTCGCGCTGGTTGTGATTGATCTTTGTGGCCTTCTATGCCTCATACTAGCATAAACTCAAACAAGAATCACCAAAATAAGACGAAATACGTGCAAAGATATGGGTCCTGAATATTTGTTGGACGGCCGGAACGTCATTTCGCGACAATGGCGACAGAGGGAAGCAAGGCCAGGGGAAGGTGGTGTACACACACGTGCAGGCGCTTACTGGAGAGAAAGGTCCATTCTTCCTAAACGCGGAATTTCACGCCGAATTTCACGTACACGACACCCCTGAGCCCCGGGTGCGGGGCTCGGGGGGAGTGTCTGACGGTCTCGAGCAGGGCGGGGGGGGGGGAGTCGTGGCGGGCCACGCGAGAGCGGGAGGGGGATTCGCGGTGGCCCACAAGGAGGGGGGGGGGCTACCGCCTCGGGTGCCGCTGACCCTCGTGACGCCAGTGCTTTAAGTACATTCTACTTAGGAAGTGCTTCTTTAAGGGTGTTTTTAAAACTCGTATTTTGCTTGAAGTACATTCTCAGTGCATGTAGTACTTTACTAATTTTTTTTTCGGTACTTTCTGAGGAAAGTACAACCCCGAGTTCAAACTAAATTCTCCAAATTTGAAAGCAAATAAAATGGTGTATCGTCAAGTGAAAACGCGTTATCGCCTTTCGAGACGTCATCTGGTCATTTCTCTGAGTAAAGTAATGGCTGCTATAAGACCGATAACAATAAGTGCCTTATAATTTATTCATGTTGAATAGTTCTTTAGCTACAGTAAAACAGCTACTCTGTAGCGACTTGACTTTATCAATATTGCACCTCCGATTACCCCTAAAGCAATTCATAGCAGTTAAAAAAAAACTGTGTAGGAGACGAAAGGGCATCATAAAAGATTGTGTTAAAACATACTTGTACTTTGAAAGTGCATTGTATTTACAGTACTTTACTTCAAGTACATTGCACCCGGTGTACCTGAGATTATGTACTTTAAGTACATGACCTCTCATTTACTTTGCACTTAACGCAAGACTGTAAACAATCAAACACTATCTACAAAATCAAGCTAAGGCAGCGCTAAACCTCGAAGTATTAATGATGCAGCCGCAGTACATCATTGTCGAAAAAGAGAAGTTCAACACTGCTAGGCGCGCACAAGCAGAACCAGCTATTAAAGCATTTCTGTCAAAACGAAAGCCGCTTTATATTGGTTTACATCCTTGTTATCATAAAAATATAAAAGTAACTTCAAAAGTAATTTGCTGCTTTTTTACGGTAGTTAGTAATTTACTCAGTTACTTCCCATTTCAGTAATTTCTACTGTACTGAAATTACTTTTGAAGCCAATATTCAGCAACTTAACCTATTTACTTTTTCTGAGTAACTTGTAGTACATGTCTGGCGTAAGGTAAAGTATAAGCTCTAAGTTTCTATAGCGCCTAACGTGCGCTAAAACTGCGCACGATTATTCCAAGGACTCCCCGTTGGAACAGTCCGCGACTGAGCAAAACAATATTGCCCCAGCATCCTGACAGAGTACACCCCCAAAGCTCACGAAGCGTCACATCAAAAGGGCGGCGCCCGCAAGACCCTCGGAAATTATTGTGGTGTCGATACTCTCTAAGTCTATAGTTTAACTAGCGGGACAAGAGCGCGACCCACATTTCCTTGAGCGTCGAACTTTAAGAGTGAAAAGAGACACCCTCCCCGCGCAAACTTCACGCTTCACCGCGTCCCATTCGTCGCAAATCTTATGTGTGTGTGTGTGTGTGTATACATGTGCGACGACGTGGGCGAAGCGGCCGCTAATACAATACATAAGCACTCGGGGAAGTGGTCGCGGCTGGACTTTGGCGCGCCGAGTGCATGCGGTCTCTCCAAGTGGGCCGCATATTTGACCTTGGACAAAAGAAGAAGGAAAAGAAAAAGAAAAACTGCCGATGTGGGATGATTTGTCGGTCAGCCTTCGGCGCGTGTCTGCAATGGCGAAGGCGCGACTGTGGCTTGAATGGGAACTTAAAAGGGTCTGACGTACACGCTGCCATCTTTGTTCACTGGGCTGTGGAACGCCTTCTTAAAGATGCGCAGTTGCTCTCTTCTGCAGAATCGTCGCGCATGCGTCCACGGCCCAATATTTTTTCTTCTTTTGTGCACCATCTGTGGGCAACGCTGCACAAAATCGTAGCGCGATAGATTAAGAAACCGAATTTGGCGGTCGATTTAAAGAGTTTGGCCGCTGTTTGGGACATCCGGTAGATGCCTGCGTCTCCAATGCACTTGTCGAAAGCGTAGGAACGCGGAACGCCGGCATACGGCGTTTGGCTTTCGCGTTCTAACACTTTCGACGAGTGCAGTGAAGGCAAAGGCAGCCTTTGTCTCGACTGCACTTGTGGAAGCCGTTAGAACGCAGAACGCTGTCGTCTGGCCTTTGGCTCTCGCCTTCGAATGCGTTCCACGATAGCATCGGAGACTAGGGAAGCTGTGCCTTTAGGTTTATCACCCCCCCAACTCGTCTCCTTTTCTTCCTCAGTTTGTACTCGTATACACACGCCTCGTACGATGCCTCTTGATGAACTCTGTTAAAAACTGTGTCCATAAAAAAAAAAAGAATGATGGCGGCGCTGCATTGCGGAGGAGCAAATCGTCCGCTTCTTGCGCACGAATTCCGGTGACATCAGAACGACACCGAGCTCCGATTGGCTTTGACTGAAAGGATATAGTGGGTAGACCTTGATGACAGATGCTTCGAGCCATAGCCTCCCTGAGAAAGCCTGGCAGATCGCCAGGAAAAGCGGCCGCCGAAATGGAAAAGGTGGAGCGGCAGACAACGGATGGGGAGAGGAGAGCCACGTGACTGGCGCCCCGCTGCGGCGAGACACCGAAACACACTTCTGCCGAGCGAACAAGTGTGTTTTGGGGTCCTCACCGCTGCAAAAGCTGTGCGCTGACGTCCAGGTTCCCCGAGAAATTGCTCTTTGATGCTCTGTGCTACCAGATCCTCGCGCTCCAAATCTGCGACCGGGCACTCTCCGTCGTCAAACTGCCTTGTTTCGGTTATAGAGGAGGCTATGCTCGAGTTCTACCCACTATTTTTTTTAATTAGCCAATAAGAGCTCGGCGTTCTGACATCTTCGCAAACCCCTGTGCAATAAGCGGACGAACTTGCGCTCCACATAAAATTGAGAGCCGCTTAACGCTTGTATATTCGTTATGGGTTCTAAACTACAGGTTGTCGCGCGGCAACTGAAAATACGTTTTTTTTTTGTTTCACGTATAAAAGTTATCTCTTGCAGTATTGTTGCATAGTATAGGCATAGCGACATGCAAAAAGCAAGACTTTTTTCTCGAATAGAAATATGTGTGTCAATACGACACTTGGTACGGAAGCGCCGTTCTCTGACGTCACAGGATGCTCGGAGGGGCGTCCGCCTGCGCCCTCTTGACATCAATAGAACACGGCTGCCAGCGGAACGCTGACGCGGCACTCGCGACTAATCTGTGCCTCGCGCTCGATTGAGGTAGATGACGTCAAGAATCAAACGCACAGGCCTTGTGTGGGGTAAACGCCGAGCCGTGTGGCTAACGAGCCGGATGAAACGAAACGCCTTCCAGTCCGATCCTTTTCTCCTATATGTTTTTTCTTCTTATTTTTCTTGTTAACGAAGAACACATGAATGAATCTTGCTACAGTGGGAAGTCATCATAAAGAAGGCGAGAAAGAAATGTGTGATTGCGTATAGTTTGTGGCGAATGTCGATTGTACCTCAGTGGCTACGTGAACCCGTGTCGCCACACTTTAGCAGACGAACCCCAAAACTCTATAAAAACTCGCGCCTAATCAGTTTTATTTTATACTGGGTGTTTGGGTTGAAGAACGCAGACATGAATGGGACAAATTGTCCATAGGAAGAATTTTTTTTTTTTCAGAATAGAATTTAGGGAAAGTTAGGAAGTTTTTTATTTCGAAAAAAAAAGTGTGGAAGTTTTAATGCCGCCGCGCGCCGAGCGCGGGTGATGAAGGGTTCACTTCATTTCACTTCACTTCGTTTTGTTTCTCTTCGGTTTGGCTCGGGCCAGGTCAGTACTTCAATAAAGGGTACTGCATAAAGGAGGATCTAGTATAAAACCAAAATAAAAATAACGGTGGAGGTTGCGTAGTAAGTTATATTAATGATAAAAAGGCATATTAAACAGGCAATTAAAAAAAAAACTAAGTGATATTGAATAAACATTGACAAATGAAACACACTTGAGAGGCAGAGAGGAAAACTAGCCAAAGTGTAGCCATCAGCGACGTTGCTTGCTCCTAAGCTGGCTCGGAGATGGGGACGATGACGTCACGAGGCTTTCGTGGCAGATAACCGGCGGCAAACTGGGCTCTCTGTGAGTAGCTTCACGTCTGACCTGTCACCGCTATAGCTCTTTTTTTGTCCAAAATAAAATCAGTTTACGTTTACTTTTGATATTATTGATGTGCGATAATTGAGTTCATGAGACCAAAAACTAAATAAACCATTCCTAACTCAGTCTTTTTTTTTCTTTTTAGTGGTTACATATGAACTGTATACTTATATCTTTCGCACGGTGGAAGTACTAAAAAAACGCATGATTACATGGAAGGAAAGAGATTGAAAATGCCAACAAACGAAGCAAGAGGCTAATGAGGCACAACGGCTGTTCGTATTATTCCGCTTGGAATTACGAAAGCTGCGATGGTGGAGCTGGCGACAATGACCTTGGGAGATAACTTCGCAGGTCATTGTCCGCGAAGTGGGAACTTTCGAAACGTCATTGTTGATGCAATGCCCAAAATAACAATATCGCATTTACCAAACTCCCAAACAAAAAACAAAAACAAAATTTCGCAAGAAAAAATTCATTGCCATTCGCGTGGAACGTTAGGTATATCTTAATAGATTTACCGAATTGTTCTGCAGAACAACGTGTTTCATACTTTGTTGACAAAAAAGTAACTACTTCTACGAATTATGAAATCAAGGCTTTTAAAAAAAGAAACTGTATAACTCCTGCAACATTTTCGTACGAAACTTGGGAAATCCGTTCCTCGAGCTCTAAACCGAGTACATTTTAAAAAGAAAGTCTCCAAACATTTATTATCTTGAAAGCGTAATAATAAAACACAATTAATATTAATGTTTTATCACTTACCCTTTCGCGATAAATGAGAATATAGCATCGCCCCCCTCCCCTGTGCCATGACTTGACGGAGACAAGTGAATGGTCAAGAATAGTCTCTGCATATATGCTATTTCTTTTTATTATTAATCATTGAGCAGGCAAGTATAACAAGACCTCGCTGCACGCAAGCCCCCGGCACCATGGTGCACTTAAAAACACCAATCAGGTATTTTTACTCAGGTCAACTAATTAGAAGGGCAATCAAATCTCTGCAAACGTAACAAAACATATTTTGTTTGTTCTACAAAGGATTGTGGCTTTGAGTGAATTCCTGGGATATATACGATAGAGCTTCCAAAATTCACTTTTGTAGAAACACTGTACAAGCTCAGTCCACTCATGGAAGCTCGGACTCATTCCACAGCTGCATTACATTGGTGCCGGCCGTTTTCGTCGCAATGCGCTGCTTCATCCTGTCAATCATTTCCTGCGAGAAAAAGTTCCTCCAGTCTCCCACTACGCCTTTACGAACGAAATCACCGGTCATCGGCTTCTTGACTGCAGCTTCCAGCGACTCTTTGTCCAATTTCAGCGGTCCGTCAGCGACCGATGCCGCCGGGACACGAGTCCCCACTGTCTTGCACGCGTCGTTAAACGCCTTCTTCATATTCGACACGCTGGACACTTCCACTATGCGTTTCAGTACCGTCGGATCACTTCTCAAGCTCTCGCCGTACTCAACGCCCAGGAAATCGGCCATCTTTAGCACCCAAGATTCCGTGTCCTTCTTGAGGTCTTCGTACGTCACGAAGAAGACGTTGTGGTCATCCCGATGATTGTACCAGGACAGCAGCTGGTCGAAGAAGTCCCCGCATTCCCCTTTCCCTTCGACAAAGACGTCAAAGAACTGGTCGAAGGTACCGTCCTCGAAGTAGTAAGCGGGCAAGGCCTTGGTGTGGTGGTAGTAAGAGACGCAGCAGTCGTAAGGGTTCCTAGTGATATAGAGGTACTTTGCTTCCTTCGAGTACGGTTGCTTGTCGAACGGGAGGTGCGTCTTAATGGCGCCTGGCCTGGGCATCCTGTCGGGGCCTCGAGCTCCGCTGTACTCCAGGAAGGGTGTCTTGGCCTCGAAGTCCACCCTGTCTGCCGGGGGCACGCCGCCGCTGAAGATGTTGAAGAGGAGATACTGCATCCAGGTGGTACCGCATTTGGGATAGCCGACGATGAACACGTCGTCTGACCTCGGCTTGTAGGCGAGGGCTGAGCGAATGCTCTCGTCGCTGAAGTAGTAGCTGAGGACGAGCCCCTCGATTTCTCTGCAGACCGGGGTTGGCTTGCTGGCCGCTGGCATCTCTGCTTGCTCGTTACCAGACTGGAGGCTACTGGTCCTGCAAAGATTAAAGGAGGCGGCACAAATACGGTTCAACCCTTCTAAATTACTACCAGCCAAAACCACTTTCTGATAAGACTGAATTTCTAATTAATTGCTTAGCGCATACGAGCCTATTTCTTATCTAATACTAAATACACATAATTTTTTTTAACTACAGAATGTATTTTAAGGGCTGGAGTATCCGACGAAAGTGTAGTGTGACGCCGCGAAAAACCGTCACATCACACATGCCCACCGAACTCAACATATTTGTCTGGCTAGATGTAGTGTCACGCTAATGACCATGTTAAGTGACGTCATCAGCGTGACGTAACGTCACAAGATACCATGTCATGCGACTACTCACGGGACACGCTAAACTGGTTTGTGTCACGTGGCTACGTCGCGTGACACCAACCAATGTAGCTGACCGACCAAGGCCCGTCCATTGAGTACGACTACAAAACATTAATAAAAAAAGAAAGACACACGAAGCCGATGGTACAGCCAACCCCTTTCGATAGTTACGTGCCGATTATTAGAGGGTCGGAACTAGTCGGAACCACTGCACAATGGTGGAACAACTGAGATCGAGGAACGTGCAAGTCATTCTGTAAGATAGCGAACGTCGGAGCTCGGCCAACGCTAGGAGCCGACGAGCCAATCAGACAGCATCGAAAGTACAACGTGACTGCGCTTTCTCTGTGGGGGTGTCTTCTTGACTTCTGATCCAAGTAAACGCATAACGTGATACCGTGAATTTCCGGTTTTAGTCCGCCATTGTGCAAGAATTGCCATAGCTGCGAACATAGAGCAGCCTTTCCAGAGGGGTCCATTGAACGTTTCATCATCGCAAGTTCAGCTGCGTCCAACGTTGCTAGAACACTCAGTTGGGAAAATCGTTCCTGAAACCCGGACCGCCCGTGTCCACAGAGACCAAACTGGATACGATTACATCACCGCCCTGTAGCGATGAGTCAAAATATGAAAGTTGGCGAAATGGCACTGCGATATGGCGCTACAGGCCTTTGCACGACTCGACCTGAACTAATACAGTGATGTCTCGTTAATATGGACACCCCTGTTTCCCAAAAATTGTTCATAGTGTGAGTTGTCCATAATAACGAGACAAAAATGCATATATTTCCCCAGTTTGTTCACGAAAATGGTGTCCAGATAGCGGGGTGTCCATATTAACGGGGTCCATATAAACGAGACTTGACTGTATACATTATACGTGCATCCATGTAGTTCTCGGAGTGGCCGCTGCGGAAGAAATGGCGGCGTTGCGGTCGCCTTTAGTTCGGTTATCAAGTACGGATCGGAACCACTCTTTCAAATGCAGGCTCTATATGGCAGTTTCCCAAGTTAGTTTTTCTATAGCAACGTTGACTATTTCTAACGATAATGCATGGGCTAACTATGGCAGCGAGACAATTGGTTCACAAAAAGATATGCTTGACCCCACGGGCCGACACTTATCACACCCGTTTATGTCAACCATCGAAGCACCATACCTTCACGACCTGCTGCACAATTCCAGTCCTGCTTCCGCCGACGTCCTGTGGTGAAAGCCCGCGACTGTGCGTCTTTGTGTCCTATCGGCCAGGAGCTTATCCCTAGCACCACCAGGGGTACCGAAGCGCCTCTCGTGCTTTCTCGTGTGGCTTGCTTGTTGCCGGTGCACGCCCCACTCCATGGAGGCCGTCTCTTTGGCCGAGTCATGCGTCTATTCGCAATGTTATCGTAACGACCGATTTAATCATGAGACACAACAACGGAACACATTTTTTTCATTAATCATGTCACGACCATGCTGTAGCAATATCTTTTTTATTTTTTCATTTTGCAGTATGACGTTTTTGGTGTATTTTACTGTCTAGCGCTGGTATTTATTCCCGCCACTCACCCGTTTTATCTAAGTTTTACTGCTTTGGTGCAATGCTAATCACACTTGTCTATAACGCGCGAGCGTGCGGCTTTCTCCGGGCAGCGCTAAACTGGTGGCATTCGCGAAAACTAAGCTAGTCACGTGGCTCAACGTGGAACGGCCCGCTCGAGGGGTGTCCTGCCCACTCTATCAGCTTGATAAGCGATAAAAGTATAGTTTTTTATGATATATTTTTGGTTTTTGATGACGACATCGTTGATACGTCTTTATGCTTTAGTTTGTTTATTGTTCGAGCATGTATGTTTGTAAAAAACGTGCGAGCAGCCTTCCGCGTTCGCCGCCAGCTGATAGAGTGGGCAGGACACCCCTCGAGCGGGCCGTTCCATGTTGCGCCACGTGACTAGCTTAGTTTCCGCGAATGCCACCAGTCTAACGCTCCCCGGAGAAAGCCGTACGCTCGCGCGTTATAGGCAAGTGTGATTAGCACTGTGCATGCAATATATTTTTTATTTGTTGTTCACTGTAATTTATGAATCTGGGAACTTATTTATGAACTTGAAAAGCTTAAACATAGATTAATTGAAGAGACAAGAATTAGGGGGGGGGGTTGACGTACGGCTAGTCGAGTCATTCGTCATGAACAGCGCAGACAAAGTCCCTCCCTGTTTCCGACGAAGACTGAAGGTGAACTTTCCAGATCAGAGATGACTCTGTCGACCTGACTTTGTAGTTCATCTTATCGTCTCTTCTCTCCTTCCTCTCTTCTTAGTTACGTTACCTTTCCTCGATTTTCCCGCCTCTAATTGGTCGCTCGCTTTTGGAGTTGAAAGATGGGGTTGTGTTTTCTTTTTTTGCATGTTTATTATTTCTTCAATCTTGACCCACACCAACACGCTCCTTGTCCAATAAAAAACAAAATTCATTCATTCATTCATTTTACTTTTGTTCCTTGACAACAGGACCTTCTTCATGGTGCGCGCGAAACTATACAATTTATTCAAAGCCCGAACAAAAGCGCAAGCCTTGTGAATATCAGTAGTCTAACTCCTGTACTGAATAAAACGATCAACAACCTACTTAGCCAAGGGGACTACATTTGCATCAAATATTAACAGAAAAACGAAAAAAATTAATTTTAATGTTTTAAAGGTAAAATATAAGAAAAGAGATGCAGTTAATGAACCGCAGTAATAGACAGAAGCATTGAGAGCACTTGTGCAGAGGCATTGATTGTCGCCTCATTGTTTTGGTGTACAGTTTCGCGCTTCTACTGCGTATAGATGAACACACACACACACACACACACACACACACACACACACACACACACACACACACACACACACACACACACACACACACACACACACGCACGCGCACACGCACGCGCACACGCACACACACGCACACACGCACGCACGCACGCACGCACGCACACACGCACGCACGCACGCACGCATATATATATAGAGAGAGAGAGAGAGAGAAAAGAAAGAGAGAGCGAGAGAGAAAGGCACGTTAGAGTAGAAAACTAGACATACTAAACTGCTAACTGTTCATATTTTCAAGCAAGCTGAAACATTTTAGGGAAATATTTTTCTTAATTTTGTTTAATTATTAGAAAAACTCCGTGTTCAACTATGCTTTTTATTTTTTTATTGTCATTTTAATTTGTTGTTTTACGTACGACTCTATTATATGCAAACACCATCAGGCGCACCCCTTGGGGCAAAAATTACACAACGGCTTATCGAAAGCCAAACTTTCATTGGTTTATTTTGAGCATATGCCTCGTTCCACAGCCAAGTTGCTCGACAACTCGGTCGTTATTATACGTCAAAACACCACTCCAAGATTAAGCCTTCGTCCTCGCCGCGAAGGTGTAAAACTTGGCGCGCTTCTTCGAGTAATGCAGTAGCTATCCTGCTTGTTTACCATATTCACCGGTACGATCCTAAATTACTCTGTATTTATTTTTTATTTTGTTCCATTTCTTGCTCTCCGAATGCGTGTGCGCGAATTTTTCTTTCTGTCGCGGGGTCTTCAAGGTCTCGGATCGCTCTCGCCGCTTGTGAGGAGAGAGTCTAGATTCGAGAGGGGGACCATACTTATACCATAGAGAGCGTTTGCACTTTAATGGTGGTCGCCTCCTGGGCGTATCAATCGCTAGCGTGCACGCGGAACCATACCTTTGGTTATTATTTTAGTTTTGTTTCTAGGCTAGGTGGCGCAAGCTACCACACGTTATAAAGGGTACAGCCATTATCGTATGTCCATCCGACCATCAATTCATCCAAGGAAGCAAAACCTCTCAGATAACAAGGCCGTATTGTGCTGCATTTTTGACGTAACCAAAAAGAGGCAAACGCTGGATACGGATTGTACACGAGTGCCGCGTCAGCGCTCGGCTCAGACTCGTGTCCTCGCTGATTGGCCACGAATCTCATCCGAGCGCTGACGCAGCGCTCGTTGTCCAATCCGAGCCCCGCGTTTGCCTCCTAAGGAAGTTTTGCGCATCATTAATGCGCTGCGCGAAGTAGTTCTCACAGGATTTGATTGTCGCAGGCAGAAACGATGCTTTCGGCGTTTGAAACGTGTACGTATTGATAAAATAACATAGAGCCAATTTAAGATGCACCCACATACACCTTAATGGGGTCAAGAAACGATATCGGATTGGAATGTTCATAACTTTACAAAGGCGTACTGGTCCTATACCTGTTTTCACCTCAAGAAAAAGTAAGTTTTGCGCATTGTTCCTACGCGGCGCGAAGTAGTTCTTATGAGATTTGGTTGTCGGAGGAAAAAGCGATGCTTTTGGTGTTTGGAACCTGTACGTCTTGATAAGATAACATATATCTAATCTAAAAATTCACCTACGCATGTCTTCATTATCCACACAAAGGGGAAAATTAGTAATGTTCCGCGAGGAGCCGGACTTGTTTTACTTCGTTTCTTGAGGTGAAAAGAGGTATAGTCTGGACCAAGTATATCTCGCAAATTGACCGCCACTGATTCAGAAGCTAGCTTCTTGGTCGCGTTGAAAGTGCGAGGGGGCCTATTTCTTTCAGTCTTGCTTTCGCAAAGCTTGATGACGTAATTGTGGGATCAAAACCACCCGCCTGACGAACATCGGGCGCGGCTCATGGATTAGACACGAGAACTGCTCGAGCACTCGACTTCGGCTCGTAACAATCAGTGCCTCGGCGTACACTCGGGTAGATGTCCAACCACTGCGGTGGTGAGAATAGCCGAATTTGCAGCAGAGCTGTTAAGGGCTAGTTTCCCAAAATCGTGTCCGTCCACAAACGACCTGATGACACAGAACTCTGGACAGCTGCCGCCATTTATGAGCGACGGCAACCTTTCGAGCCTTTCCACTCTGGCTTGCCGACTTGCTGCCTGCCATTACTTCATTCCCACCATAGTACAGCTTCGCTGGTCTTCCTTCTTCACCAGAAAGGGAAAGGCTGAAAGTTTTTTTTAATAATGCCCGGAGCTTGACACGCGTTTTCTACTTTGCCAACTCCAGCGCGTGACTATGCTTAACGTTGGCGGCATAGGATAGGCACCAGGCTACCGATAAACACCGAAAATTAATCCCCGAGGCGGTTTTTTCTGAATCGGTGAAAACCGAAAACGCCAAAATTTAGGCTGTCCCTCAGAAAAAACGACCAACAACAGCAACAACGACAACGCAACCACAACAACAACAACAACAACAACAACAACAACGATAAGCAACTTACAAAATAACAGGAAAATTCTTCTACACTACTTTTTTTTCTCGTTGATCCGGAACACAGTTGCACAGAACTGTCCTTGGGGTTTTTCATTTCTATCGGAACCACATTTCTTGCCCCGTTCCCTTCTCTCTTTACCAGTATTATACTCGATAAAATAGTATAATTTATAACTTATCAATTGTAATATTTTCTTCGGTAATTATACAGTCGCTTTACAACGCAAGCCCGATAAACCCAGATTTCTCTCCAGCGTTGAAATTAGACACGGAAAAACTCTCCGGTTGAATATAGACAGACACGCAAAATTCAAAGAGGGGAAAATAAAACACCACTAGATAACCCCCGAATACGAAGCAAAATAAATACCGAAAACACCGAACTCTACCACCCTACACGTCCATTAACCTAGTA